>OZ034805.1:50342699-50360199 GCA_964028335.1 Altica lythri | reverse complement strand
ATCACGATTCTGAAAGTCTCCGCGGCACTTGGTGTCTAGGGTATTTACCTCTTCTCCTGGGGTTTTATGTAAATTCTGTACGAAATCAGTGCACACTTGGTACTCGGTGGTTTTTTGAGTCGGTAAATACGATCATAATAATGGCGATGGTGTTCGAAACACCTGGTGCTTAAGACGGACATCGTCTCCAGAAATTTTATGCAAATTCGATACAAAAAGAGTGTGCACATGGTACTAGGAGGTTTTTGGGGTCGCTTACCACGAATATTATATAATGAGTTTGCTAAATTATTCGTATACAAATTTATGAATCCATGTGCGTGCATAGAAGTATAACTTCTGCCGGCAGTCCCACTGACTGCCACACTAGTTTTTTTCTTCTGATAATTTGTCTTAATTAAGTTTTATGGAAAAAACTTCTTAATAAACAGTAAACCGTATTTGTTAAAATAGTATAATCAACTTAACTTGCAAGTTCTTAAAGGGTTGATATCAAAAGAGGACATTGTTTTTTTTTAAATCCCTATGTAGGTAGTATATTTAGCCAAAACCAGAGTGCGATTGTTTTTTTATTTCACTATCGAGTTTAACACTTGTAATCTTTACACGAAAAAAAAAACATTCTTCTATTGTAACGATAGTGTTCGGATTAAGAGACGTAACTAAACCGAAATATTTAAAATAAAGAAATTCTAATGTTACTTATTTGTGTCGTTTTCTTAAAGGACTAGTTCAGATCAGTCAGGGATGTTGAAAGATCTACTTATAAAACTGAAAATTCAAAAATTCACTTATACAACAATTTTTCAATAATCCTTTATTTGGATCAAACATAATAATCTTTACCATAGCTAGAACTTCTGGAGTCAGCAAAACGGTCGCCGTTTATCACCCTTTTATTTTGAGGATACTAGATTAATTTTAAACTAGATTGTTTAATTTATTTAAGTAATTTTAATTTTAAACATTTAAATTGTCTAGATAAAGTATCGCTACAAATTTACGAAATGTTTAAAAAAATGACTTTACAACAAATTTTCATTGGAGCTTACACGAATGAAGTTCTGTGTTATTCACAGATAAAGTTAAGTTTGCTTTTACCTTGATTTAATAAGGGTGAAATTTTGCATAGGACCTGTTCGAAGAAAAAGGATTAGACATGTACATTGTAATCGTTTATATAGTGGTCTACAAGTTATGATTTGGACTGGAAATTCTTTTTATCATTGATATGTTACCGTTTTCGTGAAAGACATTTTGCATCAATAAAAACATATTGATCGTATCCTAAAAACCTGTTGTCTTTTTATTTGCCACAGCTGCAGATCGTGCTTTGCATTAAGTGCAGGATAATGTAAGGTCACATGCTGAGGCAATAACAGATTGGTTTAAAAATAAACATTTTACCCACTTATCGTGGCCGGTACAACTTCCAGATCTTAATCCCATAAACATGTATGAGTTCTACTTCAGAGACATGTTGCTTCCCATCTGCACTACCAAGGTCTTCATTATCTCCTTACACAGTAATGTTTTATTTAGACATTTTTTTGGTGGATTTCATTTTTTATATTTTTTGTAAAATTATTATGCTTTATATTGAGTTGTATGTAAAAATTAATGCACTACTGGACTTTTGTTTGATTATTTCATCAAAGAAAAAACATATTACTTCAATATATATAAGTAAAAAATTGTGTTCATTTGACTTTTTTATGTCTGTAGCGGTTTAATATTGCTAGCGATAACATGTAACTGATAATACCTCACATACAACATTTGTTTTTGAAAATAAAAACTAATATTTTATACTCTGCTTTAATATTCAAGACTTTATCTACATTTTTTACCATTAGAATTAATAGTATATATACATAGTTCTACAGGCCTTAAATGCCCAATGCTTTAAATCTGATTTCTCTCCATTTCTTCTTATTTTGGCACATGCGTTTCCAGTTTTGTACACCTAAGGTTCTCAAATCCGCCTCCACTTCGCTCTTCCATCTTTCCTTTGGTCTTCCTCTTCTCTTTTTTCCTCCTATGCATCTGCACAAGATCATTTTTGGAATCCTATTTTCTGCCATCCCTTTGACGTGTCCTAACCACTTCAACCTTTGTGCCCTAGCATATCCTGTGATACTTGGTTCTTTTTACATATCCGCAAGCTCTTGGTTTGTTCTTTTTCCCATACCCCATTGTTCCTTTTTCCTCCAAAAATTTTCCTTGGTACCTTTCTTTCCCATATTTCTAGGGAACTGCTTTCCTTAATATCCACGTTTCACAAGCAAATGTAACTGTTGGTCTTATTACCGTTATGTACAATCTAATTTTTACCTTATTAGTTATCAACTTAATTTTTAGGAGATGGTTTAGACCATACAAACATCTATTTTCCTTCCCCAGTCTTGCTTTGATTTCTTCCTTTGTATCCGGTTTTCTTGTGAATGTTGCTTCCAAATAGACCAATTGGTCGACCTCTTCAAAATTATATACTTTACCTTCATCCATTTTTACTTTTATGTTCACTCCTTCCATAAAGTCGTCATCTGTCCATCTCATATATTTAGTTTTTTCTTGATTTATTAGTAGACCCTTTTCCTTCGCTTTCTTTTCAAGTGCTTTTAATACTTGTATTAATTCGCTTTTGCTTCTAGCAACAACTGCAATGTCTTCTGCGAATGCCAAACATTGTACACTAAACCATTCCTATTCAAATTTGCTTCCCTGATTATATTTTCTAGTACATAGTTAAATAAAACGGGTCCCCTTGCCGCAGCCCGGTTTTTACCTTAAACTTTTCGGAATATTTTCTTTTTCCTTTTATTCTATTTTCTGTGTCCTGAAAAGTCAACTTTACTAGCTTTATAATTTTTGCATCCAGTCCTAATTCTCCTAGTGCTTGGTATACTGCCGATCTTCTGATTGTATCATATACAGTTTTAAAATCTATAAATAACACATATGTCTCTTTTTGATGCTGGTAACTCTCAGCCTGAATCTCTCTAAGTGTAAAAATTTGGTCCACTACTCCTCTTCCTGCCCTAAACCCACATTGGTATTCTCCTATTCTTCTATCCATTTTCGCTGAAAGTCTACTCTTTATACAGGTCGCTAACACCTTATATACAACATTCAATAAGGCTATTCCTCTATAGTTCTTGCAATTTGTTTTATCGCCTTTTTTAAACATTGGGCTTATTAACGCCTCATTCTATTCACGCGGCATTCTTTCTGTTTCCCAAATTTCCCCTATCAAACTATATATTTTTTCAATTAATAGTATTAACCGAAAAACTAATACTTAAATAGCACTAGGGTATTTAAACCTTTAATAACATATACACTCACCAACAAACAAACTTTACTGTATCATCGAGTAGTCAATTCGAAAAGGAGATTGTGTACCCTTCTACTACTTTTATTATCCACTTAGTTTTTACGAGTACTATATATCTTGCTTTCCGTTTTATTCTACTAACAATTTTTCTGAATTTCAGGTAGACACGTCCGAAACATAGATTCTAACGGAATATCAGTTCTTGGAGGAGAGTTTAATCACGGTGAGTAAGACTCTAGTAATAGAAGCTGTAGTAGTAATAACACTTGTAAAATGAGACTGAAATCATGTATTCTACTCGAATAAAGGTATAAAATTGATTTATATAATTGTTAAGATTGTTATTATTAAGGGTTATTTACTCCAAAAGATCCCAGCTTATATATACATATATTGATTTAAATTTTTTTCTGGATGACGCACTCTTTCGGTAACGTTACGGGAGTGTGAATCGCCTTCAGAAAAATTGTTTGGTAGTTTTAGTTTTAATTATTTGTTAGATAGTTTCTGGTTAATTTGTTTGTTGAATAGATAATCATGAATTTGTTGAAAAGAAATGTCATGAGAAGAATGTAAAATGTAATGGTTATTGAAATATTAAAAAAAAAATTTTTATTTAAAATCACAGAAATAGAGAAAATAAACAATTATAGAAAGAATTAAACAAAGGAAATAGCTTAAACACAAAAGGCAGAAGCAAATAGAAGAAGAAAACCGATTTCTAGACAAACTCTCTCTTTTACAAAACAAAAACTCTTTAGAAACATTACTTCCTAACATAAAAAATGTAAATTACATAATATCTATATATGTATATAAAACTTAAAGGTGACTGACTGACTGACTGACTGACATAGTGATCTATCAACGCACAGCTCAAATCGCTGGACTTATGGGGCTGAAATTTGGCATGCAGTTAGGCATCCGCTAAGAAAGGATTTTGATTAATTCCACCCCCAAGAGGATAAAATAGGGGATGAAAGTTTGTATGAAACTTTGTCAACTTTAAACCGATCGAGCTGAGATTTTGCGTGCATATAGCTTCTATAACGAAGGCATCCCCTAAAAAAGGATTTTGATAAATTCCACACCTAAGGGGATAAAATAGGCGATGAAAATTTGTATACAAGTTTGTCAATTTTAAACCGACCGGGCTGAGATTTTGCATGCATATAGCGACTACACCGTATGCATTCCCTATAAAAGGCTTTTGATTATTTCCACCCCTAAGGGAAAGTTTGTATGAAACTTTGTCAATTTTTTTACCGATTGGGCTGAGATTTTGCATGCATATAGCTACTATGACGTAGGCATTCCTAAGAAGGGATTTTGATAAATTCCACCCCTAAGAGGATACAATAGGCGATGAAAGTTTGTATAAGTGTTTGTCAATTTTAAACCGATCGGGCTGAGATTTTGCATGCATATTGCTACTATGGCGTAGGCATAAAGGATTTTGATTAACTCCACCCCTAAGGGGATAAAACAGGGGATGAAAGTTTGTATGAAACTTTGTCAATTTCAAACCGATCGGGCTAAGATTTTGCATGCATATAGCATGCAAGTTTTTATAGTTTTAAAATAATAATAGTCTAATACCACTCGCGCTTTAATATGCGGGGTGTGTGGAGCGGTGAGGCGGTAGCACGCTGCTGCTGGTCGACATGCCACTGTCGATAGACGCGTAGAGTCTTGAAAATTCGAGAATATTTTTTTTATTACGTAGTGGTGTACTAAGAAATGACTTATTTAACTTTCACTTTTAAGGATTTAAAATAGGGGTTAAAAATTTGTATGAAATTCGGTGGCAAAAAACTAAAGTTTACGCAGATAAAGTCGCGGGCGGCCGTTAGATAAGATATATAAAGACTTATTACGAGGGTTGTATTTTAAATAAATATATTGTTCATTTATCTGGTTTGTTTAGTTGTTTTTTATAAATTTCAATTTTTTTATTATTTTTTTTTTGTTTATGATGTTTAGAAAAAACAACCAAGTTTAAAAATAATGTAAAACACAATAGATAAAATACTAAAAATAAAACAATCTTTAATAATATAATTTATCAGATTTCAATAGACAAATGGTAGGGAGAAAATAATAAAAAAAAAGTGAGAGGTGTCAAGGGACACCCGGATGGAACGAAGTTCCTTTCGAATAATTAGTGAGGGAATTGTAATTTGTAAACACAAACAGAGTGTTTATACGTACATTAGCATTTATTATTGTCTGTATTAAATCTCTTCTTACCCAAATCCATCAGCATTGTCCGGAACTTGTGCAGAACAGAAACACTGTCAGGATTCATTATTGTTTTTATTATGTATTATTTCATTATTTATTATCTCCAAAAAATCTGTATAAACTTAACAAAGTCACGACACTACACTGTTCAAAGCAAAATAGAAAATAGTAAATTCATTATCACCTGAATATTTTCATTAGTTCGTTTCTTTTAACAAAAGTGCCCGTTCATACAATGCCAGAGGTTTATATGACATACATGTACCTAGAATTACCTTTTATTTTAATTTAAAACAGGAATTAACACTTAATACAAAATTTTAAAATATTTGACAGTAACTGACAGTTAAGGTAATTTGACGTACCTACCTAACTAGTCAAGTTACGAACTATTTTTAAAATGTTTATGAATTTATTAATTTATAAAAACAAGATGAAATAAAATATCATACTATTATAGGTAGGTACTTATTTTTTTCTACATTATTTTCTTTTAATTTAAATAAGTGTCTTTTTAATTGTACTTTTATTAGTATTTATTTATGTATATTAGGGTTTCCTATTTAAATAAAGATAGGTACCTATATCTATCTATGAGAGAGAGAGAGAGAGACAGACAGACAAACAAGCGTGTGTCGTGTCGTGTCGTGTCGTGACAAATTTTGGTCTGAATTCTTTTCGGCTAGCCTCAGTCCACGAATCAGTCGTACCTAACGCGCGAAAAGGAACTCCGTTTCAATAATCAGTTTAAGATGATTAGTATACATAAACTGATTGCAAAATAAGTCAAAAACTACCTGATTTTTTGGCAATATAAAGTTGTAAAGTTAATAAGAGAAGAACAGATGAAAAAAGATTTAAGAATTTTTGACGTCGTAGAATGCAAAAACAAGGTAAAAAATTAAAACTATTATACAGGGTGTTTCAGGATTATATGGTCAAATTAAAAATTTGAGTTGAGGACCCAAAAATAAGAAAAAAGTTTCCTATGGAATAATATCCGGAAACGCTTCGTTAAATAGTTATGCCCCTCCAAATAAGGGGGTTGAAATTAGGTTTTTGATTTTTTACTAAAGATAGGAAAAGCCAAAAATATGAACTTTGGTAAATATTTTGTACTGGTAGAAACACTTCAAAAGAATTTTTTTTAATCATCTCTAATTATCAAAAAGGGTAAGATTAGCAACCCTTAATTCGTTTTTTACCACAACTTTTATACTTGTTAAAATTTTATCATAAAAAAATACACCCTAATATATTTAGAACATTTTTTTACTCCTAAAGTTTTTTAATAAAACTAATCGTTTTTAATTAAAAAAATAAAATATTCAAAACCGCACTATTACTGATTTAAAAAATTATTATCGTAACAAGACGAAAAGTATCTAGTAGGCTGCTGTCAAATAATATTAGTACAAAATATTTACCAAAGTTCAAATTTTTAGCTTTTTCTATCTTTGAGTAAAAAATTAAAAACCTAATTTCAACCCCCCTATTTAGAGGGGCATAACTATTTAACGAAGCGTTTCCGGATATTATTCCATAGGAAACTTTTTTCTTATTTTTGGGTCCTGAACTCAAATTTTTAATTTGACCATATAATCCTGAAACACCCTGTAGAAAAGTGGTACTGAATACTAAAAGAAACAATTAAAAAAAAACAAAAATAGGAGTATAATCCAGTGTTTAACATTTCCACAGGAACATAAGTTATGTATACCTACATATTTGTTCTTTTATATTACTAACTGTTTTAATATTTTTATATTTTATTAGTTTATTAGTACTTATTCTTTATTTATTTCATAAACCCAAAATAAATAATTTTAAAATCCGATTTATCCTTTGCAGAGATTAAGCATCCCATCCAATTAAATGATTCCCTTTCATATTATTTGATTATTTTATTTTGATTTTCTGGAAAAACTCTAAATAATTCAATTTAATTTAAAGTTTAATTTTTAAAAGACCAAAAGGTTAACAGGATATGCATTTTATAAGTTTTTTATGATATTGCATGCTTTTTAATTCGAATATGGAATATAAAAGTAAACATGACTGTAATTTTATTACTTTAATATTAAATTTAATAATATGTTACTGTGTTTGTTATCATTTTGCTTTCATGCTAACCGCTAGTATTAATAATTCAATCTACGTTTTATATTTTTCGTAGAATATTGACCACAAAATTAAAAATACATCAAACTCAAAGCCCTCTATTAGGTGAACTTATTGGTGTAATTTTCCATTTTCTAGGAAACAAATGACACGTTATCTAAAAATCGAAAGCTTTTAATGGTCAGATAGAAATTGAAAGTAATATCATGACATAGACAAAAATCATTTATCAAGGTTTTCGTTGTTAAGTAAAACACTTAAATAAAGTAAATAATATTCAAATATTAAAGTGGAAATAAACAACTTAGAAAGACTTACTTTGATTTATTACTTTATTTAGAATATTGACCTTAAAGTTTAATTGTTACCTAAAAATAAATTGTTTAACCGTTAATTGTAATGGTTAAATATTCATAAATTTAATTTGTGAAGTTCACTAAAAAGACTAACAAGAAATGATATTAAGGAGAATTCGAGAAAAATTTAAATCTCGCAGTATTCAAACTTGCGATCTCCATCTAGGGATAGCCGATAGTGCTTTTAACCATTCGCCCACACATACCAAACTGCTAATTCATTGTTTATTGATCATCTTCATTTAACTCAAGTCGTACAGGTATTTGCGGACATAAGTTTATATAATAAACTGACCTTATTTTTTTATCTAAAGTTTGTCGTTTCAACAATAAATACATTCTAATAATAAATACAACTGTCTGGCTGTAGGTCTTTTTGTTTTCTATGTATCAATCGCCGTAAAACTGCTTAAATTGAGTACACGATCGTGAAGTTTCTGATATAGTTACATCTATACTAGATATAAAGGGAGGGAGATTATATGTCAAACTGAGAATAGAAACATTAAACGATCTGTTATTTATTTGAGCTGTATAAATTTTTTTTTCCGTTGTGTGACTGAATACATTGATTTTAAATAAATAATTATTTTTTGACATTTTTAATCGTATTTTTAAAATTTTGAAATTAGTTACAAAAAAGAACATTAAGGACAGATCTAAAAACAAACACTTTATACACAAATTTTAGGCGTAAAACTATTCACCAACAATGTATTTTGGTTGATTACATAGAATATGACGTCACGTCCGTTAGAATTACTGAGTTACCCCTAATCGCGCCCAAAGAAGTTTTACTTCAATAAAGCACATTCGGCAAGACTTGAAACTGATATTTCTACCTATAGCCGATAACGCCTTTAACTATTTAACTGCAGATTTCTTTGGTTAGTTGGCGTTTGTGTTTATATGTATCTTGATTCAACTAACACTTACTTCAATTCCTCCTTAAAAACATATATAAAGTTAATAAAAGCAAGAGAAAATATTAGACAAAGCAACAATAAAAACATTAAACTTTACGTCAGTTATTTGTGCCGTGTCATATATTTTTTTTCTACAAGCATGTGTAAAATAACACTTTCCCGCACGCATTTTAATTCAGAAAATATCTCTTTCCCGCATGGAGTGCGGGTAAGATTTCTTCCCGCACGGAGTGCGGGTAAGGTTTTTTCCGCACGCATTTTTTTTTAATTAATTGAATATGTTTTCCGATAACCTTTTTGACAAATTATTGTATTATTACCTTTATCTTGTTGGACTACATACAAATAGTAAAAAAAATAAGATTATTTTACATGAAAATAGGGATTTTTAAAATGTTTGTTTTTAAAAAAAACATAATTTATTAAATTAGCCCTGCAAACCTTACTCAAAACAACAACAAACTCACCTGTTTAAGTAGGGTTGCTATAGCTACAGTCGTGTATTTATTGACACTATGAAAGATTTAATTGTCACAATCGCATCTTTTCAAATATCTAAATAATTTTCGAGGTGATTTTGCTTGTAGCAAAAATATTGATGCTAACTCTTGCGGAAATTAACTCTCCGCACTTGTTAGGATAATAACTATATTTGGTTAGGGGTCCGAATTTTTAATTTCGTTTTAACGTCATTTCTTCTTAGTTTAATTTTTAAATTTATAATTATAAAATTTGAAATAAGTAATGATAAAACGAATAAAAATATAAGAAAGGTGACAATGAACTGATTTTTTTAAATATTGCTTAATAAAATACTTTTTTTGTAATTTTTGCTGCTGTGGTATTACTAGACTTGTGATATTCGTTTAATGCTACTAAATTTTAGAAATAACTGTTAAACTATGTAAATGACTTAAAGTGAGCTGTGTGCATCCAACATGCGCATAGCCTCTTAGAGTAGTCTCCGGTTGCTAATAATAACAGGAAATTCAAAGTCTTCTTATTTTTATACTTATTTAAGATTTTTTGATCTTTTGTGAAAGTTCCTCCTCTACCTGTTTTATGAAGGTATTCTTTACTACCAGCTTGCATTTGATCGGATATTTTATGATTATCATACATTTGGTTTGGTTGGAGGAACTGTTCATATTGAATTAGTACCTTTTTTGGAAGAACTGGAAGAGATGTGACTATTGTCAAACGGGTAGGTAATACATCATACCAATTTTTTTGTCGGCCTTTCTGTATCGGATGCTAGGAGACGTTACTTTCTTTATAATGTGCATAAGCAGATTAAACTCAAGGTTCTAATAATAAAAAATTAATGGGAGTTGTAAGGGGATGGTCACAAATTTAAAATTAAACCAGCACTTGTGTTATTTATCTGTTATTCGAAAATGGATGTAAAATCTATTAAAAGTGTGTGCGAAAAAGATATGTTAGTTCTAAATTAGTACAAATTCACATTTTATGTTAAAATTAAAACAACGGATGAAAGTTTGTGGAAATGTTTAAATAGACAATGTAAGTTTATAGTTCATACTCTTAGCGAACTTTATTCAAATGTTTTATTAAAAAATCAAGTAAAGAACATTTCTATGAAGCGAATGTAAATGCTTGGAACAGGCAAATTATCAGTAAGGCGTGTAAGAGGAAAACAACGGAAGTTTTGGCTAAAAAACTAGCTAAAATTATTCGAACTGTGTTAGAACACTTTTTAAGTATCGTGACTCGTATTTGTCTGGATG
Source organism: Altica lythri (assembly GCA_964028335.1). Lineage (NCBI taxonomy): Eukaryota > Metazoa > Arthropoda > Insecta > Coleoptera > Chrysomelidae > Altica > Altica lythri. The sequence continues at coordinate 50,349,467 of OZ034805.1, read as the reverse complement.
GGACGTTGATTCTACTGAATACTTATGTCAAATCTTTACGAAGTTCCATGGGTTAAAAACGGTCATATCGTACCAATATTGTTTTGTTTATTGCCAAACAAACGAGCATGCACAAATAACTTTATTTTTCACAACTATAAACCAATATGTGTAACCCTATTTATTATGAAGAAAGTTTAGAAGTCAAAATATGTATTTATTTTTTTAATTGTAGAATATTTATTTCAATAATTTTATATTCTTAATGAAAAAATATATGTGTAAATATTTGCATTAGTAGAGTTTGGAAATTTTAAGCATTAATTATTCTGAGAAATCAACTCTTTCACCTTCTCTTGCACGACTATCCCAAAAACACCGTTGGCTCCAGCAACTATATGATTTTCAGGTATTAAATCGTTAAGGGCTGTTCATTTTTTTTTATACAAATGTACCAAGAACATCTATTGAGGCAGAAGAGACAATTTATTAATTTGGGATTTAAAGGCCTGCAAGTTAGGACGAGTGGGGAAGACGTGGGAAGGTAAGGAGTTCCACAATCTGGAGACCCTGGGGATGAAGGAACGATCGAATCGATCCGTTTTCGATGTTGGGCATTGAACAGTATAAGGGTGCATGGAGTTGGCACGTCGCGTTGCTCTGGCTGGTCTGGCAAGTGGAGGCATTATAGAGCGGAGTTCTTCTGAGCAAAATCCGTTTATGTATCGGTAAAACAAGGAAAGATCAGCCACTGCTCTTCGGTGAGATAATGGGGCTAGGTTTTTGGTGACACTGGTGTCGTTTATTAGTCGAACTGCTCTTCTCTTTATTGCATTAAGAACTCCGAGCCTTGACAGAGCCGCCGAACCCCATACATGCGAGCAGTATTCAAGGTTAGGCCGTATTTGAGCTTTGTAAAGAGTAGCCAAGTTGGATGGAGGAAAATATTTCTCCACGACCATTATTGAATGTAATAATTCCGACTTAATTTTTAATAATAGAAAGTGTTCATTCTCACTCTTGAGATAGAATATTCATTCTGAAACACTTGCTTCTTATGTGTTTTGCATGTATTTCCATTCTATAACTAGTGACGGAATTACATTCTGTAATTGCTCCACAAAAAACATAGATTGCCCTGCGAATTTTAAAACTGTCACTCAGTTTGTCAGTGCGACGTTCTAATCGTTTTGCTACATATTTCAATTTAAATAATAGTATATTACGTAACAAGAGTGGTAAGTAGGATATTACGTACGAGTGGAAAAGTTACGCACGAAGCCGCGTAGCGGCGAGTGCGTAATTACACGAGTACGTAATACCTCTTACCACTCGAGTTACGTACTATGCTTTATCTACGAGTCAATATTTTAATTTTAATTCTAAATATTTGACATCTCTAAAAAAATATATGACGAAATTTTACGTTTAAAATAACATCTATCAAAGTAGTGACATTAAGTAACATAGGTACTAGATTAAATAATCATTTAAAATGTAATATATGTTGCCTAAATCTGTTTTATTTTTTAATAAAAACTATTATATATTTTTAATTTATAATATTGTGTGGGTTAGATATTTGCTGAAAAACCATTTTTTAATGTAACAATTATTTAAAACAGCAAAATATTTTGTTTTACATGCATAAATACGCGTTCCAACATGACGTTTCATTACGCACAACTGTGCGTTATAGCTTACTTAACCTGCATGGTGACAATGAGTATAAATGACATTTACTATCAAAGAAGTAGATAAACAGAATTATTACATGGTCGTGGAGAAAATCCAGTCTGTTACACGGTTAGAATGAAAATTCGATACGAGTGGAGAATTCCGAACGCGAGCGTAGCGAGCGAGAGGAATTCTCCACTCGTATCGAATTTTCATTCTAACCTTGTTACAGAATATACTATTCCGTGCTCTAAACAGAAAGCCCAATTTCTTTCCTGCTGCAGTTGCTATGGATGCAATATGTTCGTTTCCTAGTAAGCCCTGGGAGATCGTTATACCAACCAGCGTAATGGAGTCGCCCGCTACCAGTGTCTGATCGTTGATTGTAATGGATGAGTCGCATGTTTGCCTCTTGTTGGACAGGCAACATGTCTTTGTCTTGGAAGCGTTGAAATTAACAAGATTCTTTCTCCCCCACTTGTCTACAATTCTCAAATCTTAATTGAGAGAAGCCGTTGTGGATCTTCTGTCCTCTTCCAGAATATCTAGAGGTATGGGACGGTTGTGCGCTTTGCTACAGTGTAGGTTGCTATCATCTGCAAAACCATTTATCGGATTATTAGTGGCTTCGAGATCACCTGTCCCCCCTGTGAATATTTAGATGATCAGATCATGTAAATATTTTGTCATTTTTATCATTAGTAATAAATTTTTAAAAAATAGTATTTGTCTAACCCAGATCAATCTGCAACATTATATTTCCGATTAAATGTTAAAAATAAACCCGAATCTTCAAGATACGTCTTCTAGTAAAACAAAACCACAAGTTGTGTGACACTGCATACAAAATAGTGAATGTTAAAACCAATATTTTTTTAGTCCTTTTATAATAAGTAGTCCATGTTTAGTGATCCGTAAACAAATTATAAGTTATATATTAATGACAGTATTCTTAACTTTTATACGATAAGTTTATTGTGATGATTTTATTCGTTAAATTTTCAAACCGGCATTATTTGTAACATACTGGTACCTTTATTAATAAATTATCCTAGACTTTCTATTCTTTTGTATCAAATTCTTTCCGAATTTTACTGGTATTTTATGACTTCGGTCCTTTCCGATTTTCAAATTGCATAAACTATAAAAATTTCGCACACAGATGCAAATGTAGCAGGAGAAATTGCATTTCTCTGCAGAACTTACCTATAAACTTACGTGACATTCCGCGTTATAGGTACACCGGAGAAAATAGGAAAATAAAAATTCTGACCTTCTTTGATTCCGCCATTTAACAGTTGTTTTTAGTAGGTAAATTTTGTAATGAAAATAATCAATAAACAATATATGAAAAGATCTAATGTCATTTATCACGGTATGTACCTAATTGTGGCATATTTTCAGTGAAAAAGCATGGGAAATACTTTAGAATAAAAGTTTATAATGGTTGGTACCTACTTTTGTTAATTTGTTCTATAATGAATGCAACAGTATAAACGCCGGTTATTGTAAACTTACTAACTTTTGTAAAATTTTCAAAACAACTTTGATTGTACGTGAAAATAGGAACAATGAACTACCAAATTAGTAATAAAAATTTCAAAAAGTTTTTATCCCACATGTCTTTTTTTATACCGCAACTATCAACATGAATTCTATACAAGTGTTAAAGGCAAAGGAGTATAAAGTTTATGTTAAGTAATGTAAAAATATATTACAAAAGTACCCTTATTTTAAACTTATAAATATTTAAAAAAATCAAGGCGCATTAACATTTAGAAAGTTAATTTGTATTTTTTTGAAATGCTGAAATTTTTACACGAATTAAAAAAATGCCCTCCCAGACCCCAAACTAACCCTTTTTTTATTAATTCGCTGAGCCTTTATTTACAATCAATACGAATTTTAAAAAGCGCAGATTTAAAAATTTAAAGTTCAAGTTTTGCTGTAAAAAATTCAAATCTATTCCTTCAAATAAACCCTTCACAAAACATCAAAGATAAAGGGCGTGTGAGCGTCTGAATATTAATATTTAAAAAACTAAATTTACAATTTCAAATTCATAATAGTATCAACAGGCAACGTATTAATTTGGGATTTAAAGAACTGCAAGTTAGGACGAGTGGGAAAGACGTGGGAGATCCACAATCTGGAGACGCTGGGGATAAAGGAACGATCGAATCGATACGTTCTCGATGACTGGCATTGGGTGCAAGGAGCTCGCACGTCGCGTTACTCTGGCTGGTCTGGCCAGTACAGGCAGTTCATCTGAGCAAAATCCGTTTAAGTGTCGGTAAAACAGGGAAAGATACGATATTGCTCTTCGGAGCTAGGTTTTTGGTGATATTAGTGTCGTTTATTAGTCGAATTGATCTTCTTTGTATTGCATCAATAACTCTCAGCCTTGACGGAACCGCCGATCTCCATACATGCGAGCAGTATACTAGATTAGGTCTTATTTGGGTTTTGTGAAGAGTAATTGAATGTAGAGAAATATTTTCGTGTTTTAAAAAGAAATCATAACTTCTTTTCTTCTGCAGTTGCTATGGATGCAATTTGCTTAATCTCGATTAATTCCTGGGAGATCGTTATACCAACCAGCGTAATGGAGTCGCTTGCTACTAGTGTCTGATCGTTCATTGTGATGGATGAGTCATATGTTTGCCTCTTGTTGGATAGGCAACATGTCTTTGTCTTGGAAGCGTTTGTATATTTTCTAAAATTTTAACCAATAATTTGTTTAAACAATCGAGCAACTCCACGTGAGGTGTCCGTCGCCGCATCGAACTCCAGGGCATTGATCAAGTCGTCCACAAGAGACCTCGGCTGCGCACAACCATACAGCCCGTTGCAACTCGGTGTCTCGAAGACCGTCGGTAAAGGTTTGGACCGCCAGGTACTCCAGAAAATCTTCCGCTGCATTTGGATACGCAAACCGTACCATTCTTGCCACTTTAGCCTCGAACTCCTGGATAGTTTCTCCATTTTTCTGCTTTTGGCTCTTCAACTGCATTCGGTATACCGGTTGTAGATGAGTTTGGCCATAAAGCATCTCCAGACGATTTACCAATACCTTGAAATTGTCAGCCCCATCCGGTGTTATTAAATGCAGGACTGCTAAAGACTTGCCTCGTATAGCTATGACCAATCAAATCCAAACTTTTCACTGAAAACTGCATTAAAATCCAACCAGTGATTTTGGATTTAACTAGTGACATTGGTTTGCAAAAACATACACAGAAACATCCCCTTACCCCAAAAGCAAATTCATATTTTACCTTGGTCCCTCGTGGCAATGAAATGGATGAGTTGATTGAAAATAATTTTTTTAAATCAGACTGATTTACGGAGTTAAAACAGCTTTAAATTTACAACGAACATTAATAGAAATTAAAATAAAAATATTATTGGATTTTTTTTCTACCTTATTGTTGACCAACCTTATATATACAAACTCGATATTTTATTTAACTTTAAAACTTATTTTATATAAGTATTCCCCATAGCTCTCAATATATTGAGTACAGGTTGAAATTCAATCTCGAGTAGGCAGTAACAATCCCTAACCAATTTTCAGCTTCGAACAATTTTTCCTGTATTACTTGTATTTTGCAATTGGAGTACACTTAGCGTGCAAATAATGCATAGCTGTACAGAGAGACTATCCACTTGTCTATTATCATGGATTTCACGAACACTGTAGAGATTCAAACATAGTATAAAAGTTTTCTTTCAATATCTGCTTCAGAAGGATTTTTATGTTTTTAAATTGACTTATATGGAGTTATAGTTTCATGCTTTTGTGAAATAAATTTTTAAATTTCAAACTTTTCTTTTAAATGACAGGTTGTGATTAAGATCCGAAATTTTAATATATTGCTCACAAAAGAATCACTTATACCCTAAGTTTGGACAGGTATTAAATTCGAATTTTTTATCTATATGCTACAAGGCTAAATTTTCTAGTCACGGTTGACTTTAATTGAATAAAATAGAAACGTTTTTCTATTTTAAAATTTTTTGCGATCAGAGTGACTGTAAAACAAGCAGTAAAAGAAAACGTACACGTAGCGTATAGTTTACCAATTACTACTTATACGAGCTACCTGTAAATGCGCATAATAATTGTGTTTTTAAAGTCATACTTTTTATGGAAAGTTCTGAAGTCGTGCTAAACGTTAAAATTTGACACCAAACAGGGTTAGAATTTTCATCGATATCATTTAATTTAGCAAAAAAATTAATAAATTATAGCAAAAATGTCCAAGCTAGTCAAAGTCAAAGCAAAAAAAGTTGTGGGTCACAATTGCGTACAGGGGCCTTGATGAAATACCTGCTTTACTCTAAAATGCTTGTGGTCCTGAACTAGCGCCAGTTTTTACTAAGCTATTTCAACTATCATATGGTACTGGTATTTTTCCAGAATCCTGAAAAACTGCTCAAGTACAACCAGTCCCCAAAAAAGGCTTTAATACCCTGCCTTCTAACTACAGACTTATAGCTCTTTTTTATGCTAACTATGCAAAACTATGAAGAAATAAGTCAATAACGAGATTCTGAGCTACCCTCAGACACTACCTTTTAAGCGACAGGAAATATGGTTTTCGCCAACAAAGGTCAACAACCGATCTGCTAGCATATGTAACTCATGTCTGGAGTGATGCAATCCACCGCCATGGAGAGACACAAATAGTATCATTAGACATTTCAAAACCATTTGATCAAGTGTGGCATGCAGCTCTCTTGAACTAACTGCCTTTATATGGACTCTCGCCAAACCTTCACAGATGGATATCCAACTTTCTCCTCAACAGGCACATGCAACTTCTACAAAATCAACGCTGGTGTTTCCCAAGGATCCGCTCTGGCTCCTACTCTATTCTTTTTACACATTAATGATCTTCTAGAAGCCACTAATAACCCAATACACGGTTTTGCAGATGATAGCAACCTACACTGTAGCAAAGCACACAACCTTCCCATATCCCTAAAAATTTTGGAAGAGGACACAGGATCCACAACGGCTCCTCTCAATCAAGATTTAAGAATTGTGGACGAGTGAGGAAAAAAGAAACTTGGTAATTTTAACGCTTTCAAGACAAAGACATGTTG